>JAHDVE020008354.1:0-35531 GCA_022606495.2 Halesus radiatus | reverse complement strand
CACATTTCCTATCTCTACTGTATCTGGGGCTTTGCCTCGAAGAAATTGATTGCTGATCTGCAGGTGGTTCAAAACCGAGCCCTCAGAAATGTTTTTGGACTTCCATGGGACACTCATGTCAGGGACATCTACTCAGTTTCCGGTATCCTTCCAATCACGATCCTTCCTAAGTATGAAATCACCAGCACCATCCCACAAATTACTCAACAATCAACTCACACTAACGTCAAGCCACTTTACAATCAAGACATCCACAACCACAATACTCGAAATAACAATAAAATCCGCATTCCTCAAACACACACTACAATACACTGGAATAAAATCTTTAAACTACATTGCCTACACACTTTATAATTCGCTTCCAGATATGTACAAAACAATCCAGAAAAATAAAAAATCCCAAAATGATGGTATAAAGGAATACTTTTTAAGGATATTTAAAAATGAAAATCAGTAAATCCATATTTGTATATTTTGTTGTTCCCTTATATGTTTTCTCTTGGGTGTTGTTCTATTTAACTTGGCCTTATAAAATTATTTCTGTCTGTATGTGAAACTTCTATTTTTGATATTTTGCTGTCAATGTAAAATTGTATGTACTATCTCCTACTTATGTATTGTAAATTCCTCCTGTCCTAAAATGAGTTTTGAAACTCATCGGGATTGCTTTAGCAAGAAATAAATATATAAAAAAAAAAATCTTTCTGTTGTTTTAATAATGTATGGGACTATTGTAATAGTGCATATGCTGGCCTCCCCAAAACAATTCAATAGGAATCCAGTCCGTCTTCAATGCCAGTGGCGAGAATGATATTTGGTGAATCTAAATATTGTCATATAACTTACCTCTAAGGACTCAGGGCTTCATTGGCTTGATGCCCCTGAAAGAATAGAGTTCAAGATCTGCTTACTGACCTCAAAGCGCAGGAATGGCGCCAGCCTATATCTTGAACAAACTATGCATCCGACAGGACTTAAGTGGATAGACAGCTTACCTGGAGGTCACAGATCTAGGATGCTACTAATCAAGTTCAGTTCTGCCACCGCGCGGAACAGTTAACATTTTTTTGCTCCGTGCCGTTTCGCTTGTAACTTCGCCGTTTCGTCTCGAATCAAAATAGTTTTCTCACCAGTGCTCTAACAGAGCGCGGTTTGATAATTTTGAATAATTTTTGTGTTTAATTTCAATAGCATAATTTTTTTTTTTTTTTATATATCTCAGTTTTTTTTTTTACCATCCCCCCTTGGGGGAGGTCCACCAGTGCCTATCTTTTGATAAAGTGTGTATTATAATAACCTCTACAAACTTCCAATTAAATTAAGTGTAATCATAAGTGTATGTGACTATAAAGTTAAAAGACCTAAAAATCCCTGCAGAACCCCGCTAATAGTTAAAATCGAAAAGGCGTTTCAGCCCGAGCTGATTAATAATACTTATCAAAACATTTTACATAATAAATTTGTGTCATTGGATATAAAATTTTACGGGCTATCGCCCTACTTATCTACTTTTCCAGTCGCTCGCCGGAAAGTATGAGTTTTGGTGTTGTTTTGGTTTTTTTTCTATAGGAATTGTACCAAAGTGAACTCGCCGAATACGGGGGGTGTTAGTGAAATAAGCCGACATAGCCTACGACCGGCGTCGGTCTTGGTTCCTGACGTTAGTGGAACAGTCCTTGTAGTGAACGATAGATTTATTTATTTGTTATTATTATTATTATTATATACATATATATATTTTTTTACATTTAGTTTAATGAAACATTGTTATTAATTGAATCAAAAAAAAAAAAACAAAGTGCGAATACTAACTAAAACCGATAGGACGATATTTCACACTCGTGTCGGTCTACAAATAACTGTTTTTTTTTTTTTTTGAAATATATAAATAACTGTTTTTGCCAAAAAAATGATCTGAAGACACGATAGAGTTCTTGATAGAGAAATTGACACTTTTAACCCACTTTTTTTTCCCGACTTTGAGTATCAGTCTCGGGTTTTCCCTCGCCTATTGTAAGTTTCCCCATTTCTCCCTTTTTGTCCCAAGTTATACAAATTTGTAAGAAATTATCTCGGAACGTTTGTTTTTTTTGTGTTTCGTGACCAAACATCGATAGTGACGGTCCTCCCAACTCAAGATGGATTCGGAGGATGAGGATACAAATTACTTAACTCAGGACGAAATACTAGACAGACTTTTGGCCAAGGAGGATCCAAACACTCTAATCAAGCGACTCCAAGCGGAGCGGGCTCACAGGGAATCTACGTCTAGATCTTTTGCCTGCATCGAGAGGATGAAGAGACAGAGAGATCTGCCAGGCCCTTCAAGACAAGCCATGTCGCCAATTGAGACAACGAGCATTTGCACAGCAATACTCGCTGCTGAGACGACCAACTCAGCGCCACCGACGTTAGGAGACACTACCTCGGATCTGAACGGGCAGTCAGGAGCTGCAGCGCTGGCATCCGCCTTCACGAGCGGCACTTCTAAAGTTATTTCACCCAACCAGGAAAACAAGAAGAGGTCGCGCACGGAGGATATCTCGGAGATAGAGGATGACCGCCTCAGTGTATTCTGGGCTAAGATGTCGAATATTACTGAAATAATTCATTCAAGTAAGAGTAAATTAAACAAGGACGACAGGAGCACTATTCAGGTAAGCCTCGACCTAATGTCTCACGAACTAATGAAACTTGCTCTTGACTTGGCAGTAGCCAAAACCAAGGCAGCTACCTTGCAAGAAGTCATGTTGGCTCAGAGGGGCTTCTCTGATAAATTGGATGTACTCATCAAACGAGTACCCATAACTGTGGCTGCACAAGCTCCACTGCCGCAGCGTAAGTCTTATGCCAGTGCTGCTTCAGGTCTCCCTCCCTCCGGTACCCTTGTAGTGGATGGATTTGAGAGGGCTCTACCTCCGCTCCAGCCGACTGTGTTGTTTTACCCAACCGTGCCGGAAGGAAAGACTTCAGATGAGACCCAAAAGGAGCTCATGAAGGTCTTGAACCCATCAAAGGATGGGTTTCAAGCTGTCCGCACGCGGAAATTAAAAGGAGGAGGATTGATGGTTCAGACTTCTAGCACGGCTGGTTTAGACAACATCAAGAAGGCGTCGGCTAAAATCGAAGCCAGCGGCCTGAAGATGATTCACCCTCAGGGCAACCTCCCAAAAATTGTCATATATGACGTACCAAAGGGCGAACCGGCAGCAGACCAAGGGTTGTTCACGGAAATTTATGCCAACAATATAAGAGGTAAGTCAACGCTCTCCCTAGAGGACCACCTCCGGACGATGCGCCGTGTGTCTCTGTTCGGGAAGAGGGATTCCTCTTCCATGAACATGATAGTCACCTGCCATCCCGAGAGTCGAAAGGTGTTGATTGACAGCGGCCTCTGCTTTCTTGGATGGAATGCCTGCCGCGTGCGCGACTATTTAGGGGCCACCAGGTGTTTTAAGTGTCATTTGTATGGCCACGTCAGCAAGTTCTGCACCATGACAATTAATACGTGCCGCCACTGCGCCGCAACCGGCCATGACATCGAGGATTGCCCCAAGAAAGCTGACGCCGCTGTCTGCGCCACCTGCAAGCGCTTTAACAAACCTTCCAACCACCCAACAGGTGACAGATCGTGCCCGGCTCACCACGCTGCTGTAGAGGCCCAAGTCCGTAAAACTGATTATGGTAGGCGCTAACTCCCTTACAATTGGACAAGTAAATCTGCAGCGCTCTCGAGGGGCAACCCTTGAGACTCAAAGATTAATGGCCGATTTGGACCTCAGCATTATTCTGATTCAGGAGCAGTATCTCCGGCAAGGCAAGACAGCTGGTATAGATTCTCCAGGGGAGGTACTCGAAGTAGGGAAATCCCCGGGTGCGGGTGTTCTGATCAACACTTCAGTGTTCAGCCCCTCCTTCTCGAGGGGCTCTCGAATGAGTACCAAACCTGCGTATCGATAATCTTCGATGATATCGAGATTGTTTTCGTATCCGTCTACTTTAAATATGGAAATCCCGTCGGACCACACATCCTTAGCCTGACGCGCGCTCTTAACGTTCTGAAGGGGCGTAACATAATTATAGGGGGGGATTTCAACGCGCGCTCCTCTCTGTGGTACGATAATAACGAAAATAGGACGGAAAGATCAGACGCCGTCGAGGACCTCATCTCTGCGCAAGGTCTTTTCATCATCAATGAACCGGGATACCCTTCAACGTTTTCTGGCACCGGAGGGGAGAGCAACATTGACTTAACTCTTTGCTCTGGGTCAATTGTGGCTAAGATGTCTAACTGGATGGTCCACGAACGCGCTCTTGTAAGTGACAATAGGCTCATCACTTTCTCCCTAGGAGTTAAAATTGATGAAATACCTCGCACAAACTGGCACTTCAAAACACAACAAGCGGATTGGGATAAATTTGGTAGGACACTGCGCGATAATTTAAGGGGCTTCTATGCATTGGCTGCTAGTGATCCTGATAAATTGGGGGAATTTTTCAACGTGGCGGTGGTATCAGCTGCAGATTCCTCCTTGGGAAGATCAAACCCAAAGAGGAAAATAAGGACGCCGTGGTGGTCAAATGAGCTGACTTTGTTGAAGGGCGCGTATAAGAGGGCCTATAGGAGCCTTGGAGTTGCCAGACGGGCTACGTGTACCCCTGACAAGGAGGCGTTCTTAATGGCTAAACTGAGAAGCTCCCGTAGTGCCTATCGAATAGGTGTCTGTTTAGCAAAACGAGCTTCCTGGAGAGAATGGGTAAAAGGGGTGGGAAATTCAAAACCTTGGGAAGTTTACAGCGCACTCCAAAAAACGGGCAAAGGATCTGAGCGTTACTTATCCAGCATAACACTGGGCAATAACGATGGGGATGCCGAGAGTTGTGACATTGCCATGACCCTTGAAACACTTCTAGGGAAGCTAGTCCCTCTAGAGACAGTAACAGGGGAAAATGACCACCACAAACAAGTGAGAATTCTCTCAAGGCTTCCTCCTAGGGACCTCCCTCAGACGGTCGAAAGCTTACCACCATTCAGTAAAGCGGAGTTAAATATTATAATTAAGGGTCTCGGTCCGAAGAAAGCCCCGGGTATCGACAAGTTGAATGGTATAATCGTGAAGCATGTTTGGATCTTTGCAAAGGAGGAGCTTTTCCAACTCTTGGACACATGTCTGAGACGCGGAAAGTTTCCCACAGTATGGAAGAGGGGTGTGCTCAGGATAATCCCTAAGGGAAACAATAAGCCGAGAACGGACCCGAAGGCGTACCGCCCCATCACCTTGCTGCCCATCCTCGGTAAAATTCTCGAGAAAATCATACGTAAGAGGTTAGACCATTACCTGTCGCCCGGTAGCATCCACCAATTCGGCTTCGTTCCTGGGAAATCCACCGAGCACGCCATTTCGTTTGCGCTCGACTGGGTGAAGGTTTGTAATAAGAAGTATGTGATAGGTCTATTTCTAGATATTGCCGGGGCTTTTGACAACGCATCATGGCCAATGATACTTATCAAACTAAAGAATAGAAACTGTCCACCGGATCTCTTTGAGATCTGTTCGGACTATTTTAGGGACCGATCCATCGTGGTTGCTCACGGGAGCACCACTATTATCAGAGAAGTGGATATGGGATGTCCCCAAGGCTCAGTTTTGGGTCCGGAATTTTGGAAAATTCTTTTTGACGACGGCCTCAGGTTACCCTTGCCTGAGGGTTGTGTATCAGTGGCATATGCGGATGATGAGCATCTTCTTGTGGCGGGCAACAGCAGAAAAGAGGTCGAAAGTAAGGCCGAGGAATGCTTAGAGATGGTTCTGGAATGGGGTAAAAGAAATAAATTAACCTTCGCTCCCCACAAGACAGTGGGTCTCCTTATGAATGGTTCCCTCAGTCGAAGACGTAACCCTTCTATTAAAATGGGAAACTCCACATCCTTTGCGGAAAACACCAGACACTTGGGAGTCATTTTAGATAGATCGTCTTCTTTCCTGGCCCACGTCAAAAGCGCGTCCAGTAGAGCCCAGGCCCTCTTTCATAAGTTGAGAAGACTGTCAACGGCCGAGTGGGGTCTCCGCTCGCCTGCGCTCCGGCTAATCGACCGGGCAGTGTACGTGACCCAAATCTCATACGCTGCTTCG
Organism: Halesus radiatus; assembly: GCA_022606495.2. Taxonomy (NCBI): domain Eukaryota; kingdom Metazoa; phylum Arthropoda; class Insecta; order Trichoptera; family Limnephilidae; genus Halesus; species Halesus radiatus. The sequence goes on along the minus strand of JAHDVE020008354.1, from coordinate 29,394 downwards.
GTGTGGGAGCACCGCCTTGACAATGTTCTCATACTCTTGGCTCTGAAAAGGGGCCAGCGCACTCCTTTACTGGCGCTCTCGGGAGCTTACAGGACTGTAGCATCAGATGCATTACCGGTTCTGGCCGGAATCCTGCCGATTGATTTAGACATTAGGGAAGTATTGGCTAAGAAGGCTTTAACAAGAGGTAGAGAGGCTGTCCATCTGGGTGTCCACGTGACCGTGGGTGGTGAGGTCTCCCTGCCAAAGCTTCTTAAGGAGATGCGTGATAGAACTCTGGATGATTGGCAGTCACGTTGGGATAGGGCGACGACGGGAAGATGGACTTATTCTTTCTTCCCCTCAGTTAGAAGCAGAATGGAAGGGGCATTTTTACATCTGGACCACTATACCACCCAACTACTATCGGGGCACGGTGAATTTAGGGGTAGACTTCATAGTTTATCTCTATCCCTCACCCAAACTGTGCTTGTGGAAATACAAACCAGACCGCCGAGCACATTCTGTGGCACTGTGAGATTTTGATGGATGCGAGAGAGGAAATGCTGGATGGTTTGACTGGAATTACCAGACCAGCCTGGAATGCTGATCTGGTCTGCAATAAGGTGAATTTCGAGTGTCTGAGAAGGTTTGTAAGTAGATGGCTGGAGAGATGGCCTGAACTTAGAGTCGCGGAATAGCTTCGTAAAATCATTTATCGTTTCAGGTGCCGGAGGTACTGTCCTCTTGAATCTCTGGTACTTATTTTAAATTTATTTAACTACTGTATATGCTTGGTTTTACATTTTATGTTTCCCTTTGTAAATGTTTATCTTCTACTTGCTATTTTGTTACCTTGTTTCATTCTCTATTTCTGTATTTTGCTCATTTAGATTCCTGCCATTTTTAATATATCTTATACTTCTTTTTTAATTTTAAATTTTAGCTTTAAACTTTTCACTCTGCACTGATGCCTCTACTGTTGCTATAATTTTGTTTTCCATTTTTATTTCCCTATTATGAGTTTTGTTTTCTTTAGGTACAAAATTTTTCTTTGTGTAGAACTCAAAAACATTTTGAGATATTCAGGCGAACTGAACCCAAAAATATTTTTATTGTGTACTGTCCACATCCCCTCTTAGGGAGTGGAAAATTAACCCTATCCCTGCAACCCGAAGCAGTCATCTACTTTTGACTTGCCCTAGCCGGACCCCTTGTGTACTTCCCGATGGAGCAAGCTTGGTGGTGACGGCCTTCCCGTCTCCCCGACTCAGTGGCACGCTCCCGGCCGCCTGGACCCCTCCATATCCCCAGGGTCTCAGGGTTTTTTTTTTTTTTTACCCCCTCCCCAATTACACTTTTCTTAAGGGATAATCTTGACGACTGGCGCAATGTCTCCTGGGAAGGGTGGCGGGAACAAGAATCCACCTAGCACTGCTTCAGAGGGACTGCCCTGGTGTCCTGGCAACGGCTCATCCCAAGTACTCCCACTTAATCTATTTAGTTTCTCCCTTTTACTGTTTTATGTTAGTATTTCTCCGCGTCTCACCATGTTCATCTACGGACGAGTAGAGCAGAGCCACCATTATTACTAGAGCCACTTTTGTCGACCGTATGTATGTACTAACCATTCTGGGCTGTGGAATTTTACTAACCTTCTAAGCTAATGCTATGCAGGGACACTTGAGGGTTTAGAATCATTTATAACCTTAGCTTCGTTGAACCAAAAAATTAGAGTCCTTGAGGTGCACCCTGAAGGAGTAACCATAAGTTACTTATACCGGGGTGGGAAAGTGGTGGATAACCTCAACTGTAATCGTCTAATTGAACATTCAAGGTCAAATCGAGCCGTATACTATGATCGCTCTTTTCGCGTAAATGGCCCTCTCATTTGGAATAAACTTCCCCCAGCTCTTACTAATATCCATAAATTGACTGAATTTAAACGGGCTTTAAAAACAAACTTATTTAAAAAATCCTTCTCTCTATAAATTTTAATTTCTTTTCAATTTATTTTAAAAAGTCATTTCCTCGAGCCTCTGGTAGTTGTTTGGTTTCGGTTTCCTCCGAATATATATTTTCTAAAAAAAAAATTTATGTGAAGTCCGTTATTGCTGAACATAACCCGACTCCTGTCTTAAAATGTTACTATTTTTGTAGTAATATTGTGAATGTATTATTGTTGTATAGCCATATGTATACTGTATAATATAATGTAATTTTTTTTTATGAATATGCACCTAAGGAGTACTGTAGGAGTAATATTAAGAATAAGCAAGAATGTATGTAATATGTTAAGAATGTATAAATAGTATGTAAAAGTAGCACTGTAGGAATACCACTGAATGGAGTTATTTAATCATGTTTAAGTTTATTTATAGTAAAGCGCACTTGAAGTGAAATAACACAAAACTGCGCTATATAAATGCTTTGTTATTATTATTATTATTATAAGAGACAGTGTATCAGAGAAGAAGAGGACAGAGCATCAGAGAGGGTGCGGTAGAAGGGTAGAAAGAAGGATAGAGGAAGAAAGTTTACGGTCCTGAAGAAGGTTGAGTTCAACCGAAACCGGTCGACAGTGTAAATATATATAATTTAAAATCAAACAAAATTTACTTCCGCACGCCGGGATTAGAACCCGCTACCTCCGGATTCGTAGCCAAGGATCGTGACCACTCAGCCACGGATGCCGTCATATGATATATCGAAATCTTCGCACAAATGAATAATTTAAATGCCGGCTATTAACCCAACCCTTATTTTAGATGATTATACTAGTGCTAATAGCTATTGTTTTTCATTCATAAATATCAACTTGCAATAGCCCACAGTATCGACATTTCTGTACTTCAAACCCACTTCTTTAATAGTTTTGTCAACTTTCACCATTCATAATTCAAAGGTATCATCCAATCAGGAGCGTGCCGTCCATATAGGTACATAAGCATTACCTACCCTACCCTACTCGCATAAAAAATATATAATATTATTTTTTTTAAATGATTGCAAGATTATCTAAGAAGGGCGCCGCACTAAACGTGGTACGAAGGTGTCAAAGGTAGGAGCTAAGTATACTAAAAATGTACATGTGTGCGCGATTCTCATTTCTTTTATGTTAGTGTCTGAAAGGCAATGCCTTTCGGTACAAATACGTAGCCACCAAATGTAGCAATCAGTGCCATCTATTGGTACCTCTATTAATTAGTACGACTTTACTAACGAAATACCGATCACCTTATGTTTGCTTTCTTTCATCCAATTGTGCTGTCGAAAACATGTTATAAAATTATATACCCAGTGATTGACTTACAATATCCCAACTCACGGCAGTCCACCCTTAGGTCAGCAGCGTCATCAGCTATCGGCAGGTTGAAGGAACCAAAGCGCACACCTAATACTAAGTTCGGTGATCGTGCCGCAGGAGTGTCAGGACCTAAAGCCTGGAATGAACTGCCGCATGACTTAAGAATTATCAAAGACTCAACAGAATTCAGAACTAAACTTAAAACACATCTTTTCAGACAATCGTATCCATAAATTGAAGAAATTCACCTGTAAATTGCTTAGCTAGGCTAGCCTGTTAGTACTTACCTAAAGTAATTATATAAATAAATTAAAAAATAAAATTAAAAATTCACGCATCGGTGCACAAATGCGTCCACAGCCCGCAACACTGTAAATAACCAAAGTGTAAAATAAAAAAATAAATAAAAAAACGTTAATATTTATTAAAAGCTTACGCTTTTTAAGGTAATTTTATAGATATTTTCGAGTCCTAAAAGTCATTTTATGAATACTTTCCAGTCCTAAAATTAATACCAATAATTCAATAAATACCACCTCTTCTTGTGCCACCAATCATCTAATAAATGTAACATCAATAGAAAATGAGAAACAAATAACCATGTAAAACTATCATATCTATAAATAATTTTTTCTAAAACTGTGTTCATCTGAAGCGACCTGCCAGGTAAGTATGTTTTTCTGTATCTGTTTGTACATAATTAGTAAAGAAATATTTGTACAGCGCCCTTGAGGTGATTTTTCACATAAACGGCGCTATACAAATCATCCAACTATTATTATTATTATACATAAATCTAGCGGTTATTTGAATCAAATGACACCACAAAGTAATGTTCCACCTGTTGAAGAGGCTATTTCAATATGTCTTGTGGCTTAGGCAATCCTAACCAATATCGACTAATGTCAGTAGTTTAGCCATTCTTTGCGATAAAAATCTAAATTAATTCGTTGTTTTCCCTACTGCCTGCCCTCATTAAAAACTCTGTGCACGCCTCTGCACGTACAACATACAACATTCATCAATGATTAACTAATGAGCACCGTGTAGATCTGGCACGTGCTGCATTATATTCAATATAAAGCTAGTTTAATGTTCTGCGATATACTGTCCATAGTCTCCACTCCTTTTAAAATGACCTGCAGTCTAAGCGAAGACGACATGACATATTGTCCTTATCTCGGCTTTGTCCTGGACAAGTCATCAGTCGCCCTACTTTATTACTGTGGCAATGGTATGCTATATGATATGATGGTATACTATGTAATATAAAATATCTTCTATGTTCTTCTGGGCTCATTTATTTATTTATAAAAATATGTAAAATTTATAATAATATGTAATATTTATAATACTATTTGTAAAGTTTATTTACCTTCTGCTACTTCATTCAGACATTGCACTTTTTTTTCTTTTTTTTCTATGCAACACTCGTATTATATTATTATTTCTATGCAACACTTTTATAATATTATTTTTTTAATGCAACACTCTTATTATATTATTTTTTCTATGCAACACTCTTATTATATTATTTTTTCTTTGCAACACTCTTATTATATTATTTTTTCTATGCAACACTCTTATTATATTATTTTTTCTATGCAACACTCTTATTATATTATTTTTTCTATGCAATATAATAATAATAATAATAACAAAGCATTTATATAGCGCAGTTTTGTGTTATTTCACTTCAAGTGCGCTTAACTCTAAATAAACTTAAACATGATTAAATAACTCCATTCAGTGGTATTCCCACAGTGCTACTTTTACATACTATTTATACGTTCTTAACATATTACATACATTCTTGCTTATTCTTAATATTACTCCTACAGTACTCCTTAGGTGCATATTCATAAAAAAAAAAAAAATTTACATAATATTATACAGTATACATATGGCTATACAACAATAATACATTCACAATATTACTACAAAAATAGTAACATTTTAAGACAGGAGTCGGGTTATGTTCAGCAATAACGGACTTCACATAAATTTTTTTTTAGAAAATATATATTCGGAGGAAACCGAAACCAAACAACTACCAGAGGCTCGAGGAAATGACTTTTTATAATAAATTGAAAAGAAATTAAAATTTATAGAGAGAAGGATTTTTTAAATAAGTTTGTTTTTAAAGCCCGTTTAAATTCAGTCAATTTATGGATATTAGTAAGAGCTGGGGGAAGTTTATTCCAAATGAGAGGGCCATTTACGCGAAAAGAGCGATCATAGTATACGGCTCGATTTGACCTTGAATGTTCAATTAGACGATTAGTAGCATCTAGATCTGCTGACCTCAGAGTAAGCTGTCTATCACTTACTGTATCTTACTTATCAAGTCCTGTCGGATGCATAGTTCAGATATATAGGCTGGCGCCATTCCCTGCAATGCTTTGAAGGTCAGTAAGCAGATCTTGAACTCTATTCTTTCAGGGCATCGAAGCCAATGAAGCTGATCCCTTAGAAGTGGGGTTATATGACAATATTTAGATTCACCAAATATCATTCTCGCCGCAGCATTGAAGACGGACTGGATTCTATTGAATTGTTTTTGAGGGAGGCCAGCATATGCACTATTACAATAGTCCATACGTGAAACAACGAAGGAATTTATGAGTGATTTTGCTCCATCAGAGGAAAGACATCTCCTGATTGATTTTACCTGCCTAAGATGGAAAAAACCAGAACTTACAGCTTTTGTAATTTGCGATTCAAGAGAAAGACTATTGTCTATAGTGAAACCTAGGAATTTTATTTCTGTAGAAGGAATTATATCTGTATCCTGAATACTTATTGGATTGGAATCAAGGAGGCCTTGCCTTCCAGGGGAAGCTATCCAAATAAATTCTGTCTTTGCTGGATTAAGTTTGAGTTTATTGACAGACATCCAACTTGAAACCGTATTAATGAAGCTAACTACCTCATTTTTTAGGACGTCTTTTTCATCCGGGGAACAAAATTTAAAGATCAGACGATCGTCTGCATAGCCTTGTGATTCAAAGCCAGCTGAGTGAATGAGGTGTTCAAGACGATTAGTATAGAGAATGAAGAGAATGGGACCTAGGACAGACCCCTGGGGAACTCCAAATTCAATGGGAGTTTCAGGTGATGTGCATTTATTGAAAGTTACTGAGGCTACTCGTCCAGACAGGTAAGATGTCATCCATTGGAGTACATCACCTCGAACGCCAAATTCGGTATCAAGCACATTTATTAGAATACTATGATCTACCGTGTCAAAAGCCGCACTCATATCAAGAACAGATACCAAAGCCAACTTACCTGCTTCCATCCCGATGATCAAGTCTGAAATTATTCGCAATAGAACAGTTTCGGTTGAATGAAACTGTCTATAAGCAGATTGACTTTTGGCAAACAGACCAGCGGAGTTCAAGTACCCTACCAATTGTTTGGCAACGATTTTCTCAAGCAATTTTGATAAAAATGGTAAGTTGGATATAGGCCTGTAATTATCCGTATTGTCTGTATCAAGATTTTGTTTCTTTAGAATCGGAGTAACACTCTTATTATATTATTTTTTCTTTGCAACACTCTTATTATATTATTTTTTCTATGCAACACTCTTATTATATTATTATTTCTATGCAACACTTTTATTATATTATTTTTTCTATGTAACACTCTTATTATATTATTTTTTCTTTGCAACACTTTTATTATATTATTTTTTCTCCATAATTTGTCTGGATGTTATTTTTTAAGGTTTATTTACCGTATCATGTATACGCCACCCTGTATATTGCTTTTATATTACTGTCTGTATCTGTATTTTCTCCTTAAATTAATAAATAGTACACATGTTTACTTTTTTGCGTCTTATCTAATTTGCTTTGTTTTCTTGTTTCAGGTAAGTTCTTCCGTTCAATCACCCGATAACTGTGCACCTGACAGGTAAAAATCACGTGTATTTAAATATTGCACAGGTAAATACCGTATAATAAACAGGTAGGTAGATAACTTGATGCATAAATGATATCGGTTACACGATCTACCACGTATTGTACAATGGTAGTAATCTGGCATACATTCATTTCAAACTTACAGTTAACGCTATGTTATGGTTGTTACCACCGACAGATCGTGGCTGGAATACTTCATTTCGTCACGAAGGAGTACGAGTGAAGCCATATTATTTCTGCTTCAATTGAGACGTACAGCACTGCAGTCATTGCTGCCATCAGAATTAAGATACACGAGTTCAAATTCTTCACCGCAATAATAAAGACAAAAAGCACTGGAAATTAGAAAATTCCTAAATATTAATTCTAGTATTTTGAATAACCAAGTAAATGTATCGTATAGTGAGTCCTCAGTAGATATTTTTCCGGTGAATTGCTTTGTTCCTCCAGAAAACTTCTAACTACTCCTTCCCCTTTGGTCAGCTCCCACTCCAACACCTAAATGTTGTATGTATAACATTATTTTGTAAACTGGTCGATTATTATATTGAATTGAAGTGGTTCAAAACTAGTTAATGCCTTTATATTATAATTAATTTTATTTGAAAGTAGGTACTACCATGAGAGATCTAGAAATTACACTGGAAATGTTGGTATATTTCTGTTTTCTATTTTGAAAATATTCTACCGGCACAAACCTTCTTCTTTTAAATATGAAATCTGTGGCTAACCTCAATACAACATGTTCAATGTTTTTCATACTAATTTTAAAACGTTATAACAACGGTTTTACATATTGGAGTTCATTAAAATGACTCTCTAAACCTTCCCGGCACTAATAAGTCAAACTGTGCTATTTTCAGTGAAACCAGTCTAGTAATTTTCGAGAAAATCGATAATCGATAATAATTTTTCTTTTTTTTTATATATCACATACTGGTGATATTTTGTGTTGCCTACTCATTACACTTTAGGTACCTACTATTAGTTATTCATACTAGATGAAGAGTAATTACTTAACTACTCCTGATATGATGAGAGCAATAATTCAATGCAATGAGATTTACGCTATCCCCGACTTTATGGTCTCATTATATTCTAGAAATTTAAACACGTCCTGCACCTGTGGGAGATGAACATTCATCATAGGCGCCAAGTTGTGTTAATACATCTGAAATAACTAGCAGCATCCATCAAACAATAAACATTAAACGCAACATTTAGATTCACGGATCTACGAACCCTGAAAAGTATTCATAGCTCCAAGTTTACAAGACAATTTACAAAACAAGAAATTTTCGAAGACTGTTTTCTGGAGTTAGAATATCTCTCGAAAGGTGAGCTCTGGTGAGATCATCTCCTATAGTCATTAAATTTGCACACGTTTTTCTAACAGAAGGTACCTATCGCAACAATTATCTGCCAATTAGCTCAGAATCACCTTCATTGGCCAGATGCATTGTACGCTCTTCTGTAGTTTTGTATTATTGGTGAATCTGTTAGCCAGAGTTATAAGTGGTTATAATAAATTATCTATAATTTAGTAGCCCAACAGAAACTCTAGGATAAACGAAGTATGTACGAAGAATGAGCTAATGATGAATACAAGTAAGTCTAAAGTCATGGTGTTTGAAAGAGAGAGTACGAATACAGTGTGCAATATAGTTGCGAATGACGAATACTTGGTGCAGATCGATGAGTTTATGTATTTGGTAAGTATGTTTACGAGAGATGGAAAGACTGATAGGGATATTGAAAGAAGGGTTAATGGACATTAACGGAGGACTGAACGCGGTTGGCGCAAACAAAAAGTTGTCCGAAGAAGCGAAGCTAGCAGTCCATAATGGAGTGCTGATACCAACCCTGATGTATGGCAGTGAGTCATGGAACAGGCAGAGGAAGGATGAAAGCAGAGTGAATGCTGTAGAAATGAGATCTCTGAGACGAATGTGTGGTAAAACAATGTATGATCGTTTGAAAAATATTGAGATTCGTAAAGAATGCCAGGCTGATGTAAGCGTAATGAGCAAGATTAAGAAAGGGACCCTTAGATGGTCGGGCTTGTAGAGTAGTAGTAGAAGAAAGGGGTGTAATGAGAATATATTACGCTAATGTGAATGGAAGAAGAAACCGGGGATGTCCGAGGAAGGCATGGCACGATCAAGTGAATCAAATACTTGAGTCGGGGCATGTCAGAAGTCGAAATAACAGAAGAAATATTGTATGAACGTGAATGAAGCAAGAAGTGTATGCCGAGATCGAGTTGTTTGGCGGTCCGTCCTTTCCGCCTACCCCTGCGGAGAAACGGCGCGATGGTTAGTTAGTTAAGTTAATATTTAAAGAATAACTTTCCTTACATCACCGGGTAGCATTTACCTACTACTAAACATATACATATGCACAGTCTATCATAGGCCCTGTATTTCAGTTGCACTTTGCTCGCCATGAAAAATATTTACACTCGTCAAGTTGCTCTATCGTAGAAACCCTGACAATGTAAGCCGACCGATGAAATTCCGCTGTATACTAAGTACCGTCCCACAATCTCTTTTCTCACCTGATTTATGATTTCCTTTCTTATGATAAAATATTTCACGTACAATAAAGAAATACACTTAGGAAATTCATTCCACTCGTTCATGTTGCCAATATGTACGATATTATTATTATCAAGAATCTTGATTGAAAACAGATGTCGGTCTGCTTTGGTGGCCATATCATACGTTTATATGACACCCAGAGTCAAAAACACATACAACAAGGAACCACAAACGCAACATTTGGCAAAAAAAACTTCTTATACTATGGTACTAAACTCTACAACAAAATCCCACTATCCCTTAAAAATCACAACAGCCATAATAAATTTAAAAATCAAATAAAACACAGGGAGATCTGAAATAGAAAATATGTTACCACCAAATACAGCCTATCACCAAAACCACTCAACTGCACTTCAAACACCTCACCTTACAATTGTTATTTATTTTCATCAAGCACATTAATTGAATATAATGTAATAATTTCATATCTTTCAAATGAAATCCTCAGTACGTGAAATCCCCGTGATTATATCATTATTTGTTATTTTGCTATAAAATGAAATCCTCAGCACGTGAAATCCCCGTGATTATATCATTATTTGTTATTTTGCTATAAAATGAAATCCTCAGCACGTGAAATCCCCGTGATTATATCATTATTTGTTATTTTGCTATAAAATGAAATCCTCAGCACGTGAAATCCCAGTGATTATATCATTATTTGTTATTTTGCTATAAAATGAAATCCTCAGCACGTGAAATCCCAGTGATTATATCATTATTTGTTATTTTGCTATAAAATGAAATCCTCAGCACGTGAAATCCCAGTGATTATATCATTATTTGTTATTTTGCTATAAAATGAAATACTCAGCACGGGAAACCCCAGTGAAGATGTCATTGTTTGTTATTTTGCTATAAAAAAAGAAGATAATAAAACATTACTGTTAAAAAGACAAACAGAAAAGTTCGTAAATTCGATGAAAATTCTATTTAATTATGCGTCTAGGTAAATTTTCCATAATTTTTTAAGCAGGGAAGTTATTAAGTATAATTTTATGTTAAGAGAATTTGTAATTCAGTGATGGATTGCTTTACGTTTTTCAGTCAAAGCAAAACTTTGGCATAATTACCAAATAAGCTTAAGTGCTTCCTTCTCCTTGGAGACCGATTTTAATACAAAAATGTATTTAAAATTTAAAAAAAAAAAAACAAGTTTATAGGTGACATCATGTTTTGTGGGATTAATCGATTGGGAAGTTCGAGTCTGCCCAATAAATCATATCTAAACAAAACAACGCCTTTCATTTAGTAAAATCATTTTGACCCCAAGCCGAGCTCAGTGATTCATACCGCACAAAATGATAGCCTGACCTCACCCAATCGTCGATTACAAATCAAATATAATTTGACAAAGATTAAATTAATGAAACCATAGATATGATTTTAATGTTCTTAACTTATACCAAGTACCGTTAAAATATACTAATAATAAATTATTAAAAATTAAATGTATGCTTTCTTCATAATATTGTATTCTATATATTCCTGATGAAGAAATCATCGCTTTCAAAACATGTAGATATGTGTATATTAATTAATAAAGTGGTGAAAACAAAATAATTTCCTTTTCAAAAGTTGTTTTCAGTGAAATCATGAATGCACCAGGTAATAAATAAATCACCCGGTGTGGTTCAGTACACACAGTCGTACCGAATAGCGCCACTTGTAATTTATAATTTATCATTAATTGTATCGCACATTAATTTCCCAATGCATTGGTAAAAAAATACCCCGAAACAAAAATGCCTGTTGTCAGACACCGACCAAAAGATAATGTAAATAAATGTTACGTTAATTATTACTCATTACTCTTTACCATTACCTTCGATTGCGCAGCGTAATTACAAAATCATGCTGGGTGCGGTGGCTCTGATAATTAATTTATTGAATAGTTTTTATTGGTACCCTTCCCTTACGGTGCTAGAAAATCTCCCGAGCTCCGGTGATGTATACTCAGTGGACAAGGGACTCATTTAGAATTTTGTATTTTTTTAGTTGGTCAAAAATGAATATTTTACATAATTTCTTCAAATGATTGGTATTCACTTTGTGGCGTCATTATTAAGAATTGAATTAAAAATTCCTTTGTATTCACCACTTTATTAATATATACATATTATCAGCAATATATATAATACGTAAAATAATAATAGAAACATGTTGATATGTATATATTAATAAAGTGGTGAATACTTTCTCGCTGTAGAAATGAGATCTCTGAGACTGTCTGGTAAAACCATGTATGATCGTGTGAAAAATGTCGAGATTCGTAAAGAATGCAAGGCTGATGTAAGCGTAGTGAGAAAGATTAAGAAAGGGACGCTTAGATGGTTTGGGCATGCAGAGCGAATGAACGAAGAAAGGAGTGTAAGGATAATATATGAAGTCGGAATAACAGAAGTGAATGTATGAATGTGAATGAAGCAAGAAGTGTATGCCAAGATCGAGTTGTTTGGCGGTCCGTCCTCTCTGCCTACCCCTGCGGGGAAACGGCGTGATGGTTAGTTAGTTAGTTATTTAGTTACTTTCTTTATTTAATATTTTTGTTTTTACAGTAAGTACATAAGTAAAACATAATTCCTATAGTATAACAAAAACATAATATACGAGTAGCTCTTCCTCACCATAAAGAAACAAGGTTCTTGTGTTTGGGGAGGGATTTTCTCTTAAATAATTAGATCATAACTTAAAGCCGGAAAATATGAATTAAATAAATTTAGCAAGTAAATTTAACAACTCAAATAGTAATAGTATTAAAGAAAAGAAACCCGCAAGGTTTGTGAGAAAAAATAAAAAGACAAAAAATCTAATAATAATAACAAATGTTAAAGTAATTACACTATTTTTTTAAAATTTGTGAAAAGTCAACATTTATTACTTATGTAAATATTTTTTTAAATTTTTAAGTGTTAATTTGTCAATACGTTATCAATTTACATATTTTATTTTAACATATTATATAGTTTTAGTAATTGACAAAGATGTCACTGCTTAGCTATACATTCGGGAGCCCGAAGTGCAGCTGGTTTTCAGTAATGCCCATAAAAATGATATAACATTAAGTTATTTCAAATATCTACACTTAAATAAATAAAAAAGATTTTAAATATTAAAAAAAAAACTAGCTGATGTGTACCCGGCCTTGCTCGGTTTTTTTTTCGGAATAAAGTTATGAAGTTGTGAATTCTCGCTTGTCGTTTGGATGCCATAATTGATTTGAAAGCGAAACTAATGCCTCGTGACCACTGTTACTACTTCTACTACTTCTATAAACAAAGAAACGTTCATGTGAAAATTTTATGACATTCTAATCCTTTTATTTTTTCAAAATATATCTAAATAATAAAGTTCTTAAGTAGGTACCTATTTCTGTTTTCGATTTTGAAAATTCTTTACCCAAACAGGGCTTCTTCTTTCGAATATGTAATCTGTGGCTAACCAGAGTGGTATATCTATGGGCTAATCTCAACACAACATGGTGGGTTCAATGTTTTTCATACTAATTTTAAAGCATTATAGTAACAGTTTTACATAATGGATTTCATTCAAACTACTTTCTAAACCTTCCCGGCGCTAATAAGAACAAACTGCTATTTTCAGCGAAACCGGTCCAGTAATTTTCGAGAAAATCGAGGACAGACAAACAAACATTCGTTTTCGTAGATGTAGAGGTATAAAAATAGTAATGTATATACACATATCTATATGTAAAATTTTGTGTATAAGTGCTGAAAACGAGGAAAAAGCATCGGTCACCCATAAACCGCATGATACGTCCATTACTTTCGGCAGACCGCTGTCATCGCCAGCTACTTATACCGACCACGCATGGTGGCACGGTGAGTGAAACTCCGTACCCCCCTCGCTTACTATCGCACTACTCGACAAGTTATCACCGCTCACAGATATACTCACGCTCGTGGACTATATTTTTTTTCCTGTTTTTTCGTAAAAACATTTTTTTCTATTTCTTTCGATAAATACCTACTTAATTTATTTTAATTATTTTGAGGAACACCAAAAATGTGAACTCTGTTTAGTATATTTACAGAGATATATTATATCATATTGTATTGGAAAAAAATTGTGTACATTGCCAGGGAACTTTTCTCCCTCTTCCTGTGTCAACTGTGGTTAGAGTTGCATAAATGTGGAGATAATATTCTCGACCCAGTGAGCGGGCCGCGTATTGCTACTGTAGTGCTTTTATTTATTTTTATTTCAAAGGACTGTAAACTGCGTTTCATGTTCTAGCGGCACTTGCTGATGGCATCGTATATTTAAGCCCGCTCACTAAGGTAATTTACAGTGATATTGAAATAATTAGAGACATCAAATCAGTTGACAGCTCCGGCGAGGAAGTGTCAAATCAAAAAGTTGGGGCATCGAGTGCATTGCCAAGTGCGATGTTGTGATTACTGCACGAAAGTAGAAAGTAGGTTTACTTATATGGCCAATATTTAGCTACAACTTAAATTGATTTACCAAATTAGACCGCGATCGTTAGATGATATGCCTTATTAGTCCTATCCACACCTCGCGCTTCGGGCTCTCGAGGCAGTTCCCAACCAACAATTGCTTGCTCACACTTGTCCAGGTCATACGTCGCACCCCTAGCGGAGTCAGGGCGGAGCTATTGTAAAAGGATTTACGAAATATGTGGAAGGGGATGAATCACCTCACCCAGTCGTGCCATTTAAGGATAAAACGATTATTTCTTTCCATATTTAAAACGTGTTCGCACCTGGGTTTGTGAATTACGACAGCTAATTACTTTGGCTAGATTACAGTATGAATCACCGAGCAATTTTTCACAACTCAGTGACCTATTTTATAGGTTTAATATTTTGTTTTGTTGCTAAAATCCACCCTTCGACTTTGTGTTGGATCTGAAACATTCTATTAGTGGTTACTTGCACGCATTATGGTATAACCTAAAAAGGGTGAGTTAACCCTTCGGATTGGTGATTTGGCACGATCAACCCTTTAGCGTGCCCTTTACTTAATGATTCTGGGGAGATTACCATACATAATGTGGATACACGATTGACCCAAATTTCTCATATTTCTTCACAATTTCCTAATGAACGTCAATTTCGTATCAACGGAGATATTTTTTTGTTCTGTATAAATCTGCTCGTGCTCGCCCCCGATGTTTATACTGGAGTAATCTCCAAAAAATATGTGCCGAAAATTCCAAAGTCGATTTTTTGCAGTATTGAGTTACGACTTCCAAAGTTTCCTCAAAGTGTGAACTTTCGCTCCTAAAATATTCAAACTTCTAGCAAAACCGGTTCCAAATAATTCCAGACGACAAGACACATAATTCCATATTATTAATGTTAAGGTTAAGCAAAACTTGATACGCGCTCACAGATGGCGTTCATTTAAATATTTTTGTAGAAAAAAAAGCACGCTATGCTTCTAAATATTGAGATAACTTGTTTTTTGGCAGTTGTTCAATGTGCC
Organism: Halesus radiatus; assembly: GCA_022606495.2. NCBI lineage: Eukaryota > Metazoa > Arthropoda > Insecta > Trichoptera > Limnephilidae > Halesus > Halesus radiatus. The sequence continues at coordinate 14,104 of JAHDVE020008354.1, read as the reverse complement.
TGCATGTACATACGGAATATGAAATTAAATAAATTGTTATTGTAAGTTAAAAGCTCTAGTTCTTCAATAAACTTTTATATGTTTCTTGGAGGAATTGAGATTTAATAATAATATTAATTGAATGTTTTGTATAGCGCCGTTTTTATGAAAAATCACCTCAAGGGCTCTGTAAAAATATTACTTGCTGGGGTGTATCTAATTATGTACAAACAGATACAGAAACTCACTTACCTGCAGCTGGCAGGTCACTCCAGATTAACACGTTATATTATGAAGTTTTACCGTTGCAATAAGTGATTTGACGCACGTGATGCAATATTACAAAACACTGCACATTGTATGATATTATAGATTACTTTATTTTCTTATTTTTTTAATGATATTACATTTACTAGAAGGGGCTAAAGAGTCAGTATTTATTTTTAATATTATTTATTTTTTCAAGTGTAGAACAAATAAAAAAATGTATTCGCTACGTACTAAAAGTATAAATGAAATATACGAATGTGTACAATTAATTTAATAATATTTCAGTTCTCCCTTCCCAGTTCATCGTATATCTCTATACTTGAAACACGCGATGTCTACGCAATACCACGAAGGTACTAATTTAAATACTGTTTCGCCTAATCAGTTGGCGAGTCAAGTATAAGCAAATATGAACGCTTACAACCTTTGGAATTTTCCAATGAAATATTTATTTATATAAATTAAAAATATACTTTGTATCTACCACTTTAATTAAAATATATAAATATTTCTCTACATGTTTCGATAGCAATGCTATCATCTTCAGGAATAAATGAATACTAAAAAATTATTTCAAGTATAGAAAAATGATAAAAAATTTAAAACAATAATTTAAGAATATACAAAATATGAGCATAAACAAAAATGAATTAAAGTAGGTAAGTAACAGATTAAAAATGTTAATGACAAGATAATTATAAAACATTGAATAATACATTTAAATTAGAAATATAAATAAAAATTTTCATTATTAATATTAATATGAAAATAAATTTAAGAGATAGCTATTTTTAAAAAATATTTGATTATTTATTAAATAAGAAAAAAAAAAATAAATTGAAAAATTTAAAACATTTGAAGAAATTATAAATATTTATTTATTTATAAGAAACAAACAGCTTTTAATACAAAGAAGTTTAACATAAGGTAAGCTAACACAGTCTCTTGCGCTAACAGTGGTTAAGTACAGATGTTTTATTAGAAAAAACAAAATAAGAAGGAATGGGGGAGAGGAAGAGGAAGATAGGATCGGGATAGGAGATGCTCTCGATACATTTTATACTCATTCATCAATTTGTGGTCGTACGTATTACTTCGGTTCGATACTTTGAAAGGGTATTGTGAAATCGTCTGTTATATTGCGCACAAATACGGGAAGTGGAGAATTTATCCTAATTTATACTAATTTACATTAATGCTTACACTAATACTAATTTATACTAAGTGGTTCAGTTACATACCAAATAACAATAACAAATAATTAAGTACATTCTAAATAACTGTAAATATTTGTAAATGAAAATAATTATTTAAAAAAATCTCAAATAAAATCATGTTTCATATAAATACCTACTCTTCTTTTGTCACTAACCTTCTAATGTATATAATATCAATGACAAATACGATTTAAACAGTAACTGCAATGTCATGCAATGTGCAGCGTTTTCTAATATGTGTCCTGCGCATGCAAAGTCATACCATCTCAGCCCAAAACATTGTAATTTAATGTTTTAATCTGGAGTGCCCTACCAGGTAAGTATGTTTTCTGTATATGTACATAATAAGATAAACCCTAGCAAGTAGTATTTGTACAGCGCCCTTGAGGTGTTTTTTCACAAAAACGGTGCTATACAAGTCATTCCAGTATTATTATTATTCATTAGTCCTGCATGCGGGCAAATCAAAATAATCTGTTTTTCGGGTTAGTCTCGATGGTATGTGAATGTTTATAAAGTTAATTCGTCTATTATTAATCATTTTAAATTGCAAGATTTGATCAAATATTAAATGTCGTGTTTGAAGTGTGATGAAGTTATGGAAGCAATGTACATTAAGGAATGTTTTAGGGATAACAGACATTCCGAAGTTAAAGACATTGACAAGTACACCAACTTTCACTACAGGAATGGTCAAACACGAATACTTCGCACGTAGTTCGGAGCGTTTGAATGTGTTCACGCAACCGTCAACTTATCAGAGTCTGCCTTTACATGAGACTACACATACCTTCTTGTTCCAATGAAAACCACAAGATGTCCTCAGGCAGGGTTCTGAGTTACAGCCGAGTAGGTGCCAGGTGGGCAGCTAATTCTAATACTTATGAAGTACGACTAGTGGGTAGGAACACTACCTTAGTTTAATCTTCCTCTCGGCATTTTACACATTTCGGGGTGCTTGTCTTACAAAGGAGTACATCCACGAAATGTTAAAGAATCTCGTTCAATTATTTTATCTCGATTGAACCCATTTTTCAGGTAGATTCATCTCCCATCTCGTATTGTCATAATAATAATAAATAAATTATATTTGTGTTTAATACGTAGAACTCCTTTAATTTTTTTTTAAAATTTAATGTAATAATAGTTGGATGATTTGTATAGCGCCGTTTTTGTGAAAAATCACCTCAAGGGCGCTGTACAAATATTTCTTAACTAATTATGTACAAACAGATACAGAAAAACATTCTTTCCTGCAGCTGGCAGGTCGCTTCAGATGAACATAGTTTTATTAGAAAATTTATTTATAGAGATGATAGCTTTACATGGTTATTTGTTGCTCCTTTTCTATTGATGTTACATTTATTAGAAGATTGGTGGCACAAGAAGAGTTGGTATTTATTGAGATACTTATAATTTTTAGGACTGTAAAGTATTCATAAAATGAATTTTAGGACTCGAAAATATCTATAAAATTACCTTAAAAAGCGTAAGAAGCTTTTAATAAATATTAACGTTTTTTATTTTATTTTGCACTTTGGTTATTTACAGTGTTGCGGGCTGTGGGCGCATTTGCGCACCGATGCGTGAATTTTTAATTATTTTTTTATTTTTTTATTTTATTTATTTAATGACTTTAGGTAAGTACTAACCGGCCGGCCTAGCTAAGCAATTTACAGGTGAATTTCTTTAATTTATGGATACGATTGTCTGAAAAGATGTGTTTTAAGTTTAGTTCTGAATTCTGTTGAGTCTTTGATAATTCTTAAGTCATGCAGTTCATTCCAGGCTTTAGGTCCTGACACTCCGAAAGCACGATCCCCGAACTTAGTATTAGGTGTGCGCTTTGGTACCTTCAACCTGCCGATAGCTGATGACGCTGCTGACCTAAGGGTGGACTGCCGTGAGTAGGTATTTTCGTAATTTTGGTAATGTAAATCAAATTTAATAATGTTATTAGTAAGTTCTGCAAGTATTTCATTTTTATTATTATGATAGCTGTTTAATCGTTTAAGGCCATTTTCAAACTGCGGTTAATCCACATTGTGATTACTTATTTATATGATTTTATTCACCCATATCCAATTATAATTTGGACCGGATTTTAAAATAATTATTTCTTATTGGTAAAACCGATTCATTTAAAAAATAATTAAAATTCTCTATTATGTGACGTTTTTACATTTATACTGTGTTCCCCTTATTTAAATGATAATGTTTTCTTAATCAATTTATTTAAATTGTGTATATTGTTTTAGTAGTGTGAACATGCTGAGAAGTGGTGAATAAATAATTTTCCTTACTTTATGAATTAATGTTATATTACGATATTATTTGGATTAAGAGCCATCACAATAATAAAAATTTAAATGCTTACAGAACTTAATAATAATATTATTATATTTAATTTACATTAAATAAAAAATAAAAAAATAATAATAATGTTAGGGCGATTTGTATAGCGCCATATTTTTTGTTGTCAAATATCACCTTAAGGACGCTGTACAAATATATTTTCCAATGCTGTATTTGGTCACTAATCACTATAGACACTATATTATTAGATACAACTTTGCGTCCACCGGTTCATCGATCTGTAATACCAAAGTATGTGTACCAATTAACGTGATGCCGCGTTAAAATATACCTTATTAATTTTGTGTACAAGCTGATAATATTATACAGAACACCAGAGATATAATATAGGCGCTCTATTATCTATACACATTTTGCAGAGGGTTACAAAAGAATTGTTCCTCATCCTTTTCTATTCGTCTCAAATTTATACGACCGTTTTCCAGGAATTTAGAACGAGATATTATATCATTTTGCATTTTTGCGAGGACTGATTTTACATATAATAATGATTTATATCTGCGATCGACATACCTGCATGATCGCAAACGTTTCCCGATCAACTTCTGTGATACAAAATTATATTTCAGCACATCAATAACCCTAGATATGATACAAATAGACTATCGCACACTTACAATACTCGTCTCAATTTTAATGACGGATTAATGATTCCTAAGCATACACACAAATATGGACTAAGAACTTTAGATTATATGATTCCTAGCTGTTAAAATATGTTTCCTGCTGAAATAAAATAAAATACGTATTAAAACTAACCAGTTAATAAATTTATTGAAAACTTAGCTAGCTAAAAGAAACGATTTTTTTTAGATGATTAGGAAATAATATTTCATCTCCGATTTATTGTTGCCATTAATGTTTTTTTTATAGAAAAAAAAATTAGTAAGATTCTTACGAAATATTTATGTTTTAAGTTTGTGACATATGTTTTTATTTTAATGTTTTATTTTAATCGTCAATTCGGATATTATTATAATGTTAATGCTCAATACTATTATTATTATTTGAGTTAAAGTTTCTAAAAAGGTACATAAGTTTATTATTTTTGTTTAATTGTGGTTTACTATTAATATAATATAAAATTATGTATGGTAAAGCTCATCCTTGTTTTGACATTTGACATTCTAACCTCAAAATCAACCGGCCATAGATTTGGAGCATTTTGGAGGTCTTTGAAAAATTGAAACTGAATACGAATTTTAGTTAGAATGTCGCGAATGTTAAAAAAAATTAAAACAAGGACTGCAATTCCTTGTTTTTGAAACTTTTCATTACTGTTTTTAAATTTCGCAAGTAACAAGCTGCTCTAAATGCCTCGCATCTTCATGTTATTCTAGCGAGGATATCAAATATGCAACCATCTGTAAAACTTTCAGCACGATTCTGAAGAACAAAACTCGTTTCGAAATTTGAATTGCAATTCTTCTGCTTCTCGAGCGCGTGGGACGTTCAATTGTTATGACATGACTGTAGCATAATGAATAATTATTGTATTACCTTGTTCAGCAAATTATGCAGCTCCCTGTTTTGTTCGTTTTACGTATTTCGAGTAAGCCAAATGTACATATTTCAACGGTTAATAATATTTCAATTGTTCCACTGCGTTAGAACCGCAGCATTGACACTTTGAATGTGAATGTGGATATGTGAATGGGCTTGTGACGATTGAATGCGACATTTATTCCAGGAAGGACTGGAATAGAGCGCAGAAGGCGTCAAACCAGAATGTGACAAACTTAAATATTAATATGTAATATTATTTAATGTTCTCTTTGAAACATTTTATGATTTTGAGTTAATTTGGAATGTTTCGTGCTTCGCTTCCATTTGTAATCCAATGAAATCGCCAAAGGGCAAACGATTTGTTTGTAAATAGTTCTTTGTTGGGAATGATGGTAATTAACATCACAAGGGGGGTATTGATAAATTGATTAAAATTGAGCTTTTAAAGGAACCGCCGAGAATTAAATGTTTTATTGATTTATAAAAAAATATTGCTCGATGAACATCATCATGTGGAGTGAATTTTTGTTTTATTTGGAGGAATCAATAATTTTTCTGAAGCGGACAAATAATACTTTGTAATAATACTGTAATGTAAATAATACTTTTAAACGAGTGCTTTTAAAAATACTCCGCACAGGAAATAGTATTTTAATGAGAAATTATGTCTTATTTGGGGATGCTGTATCTAGGGTCTTATTTGTATTTAAAGTGTCGAACAGCTTTAGAAAAGTCCTTCCTCTGTTGGGACAGAAGTTAAACCGTTTATCCTGATATACGTATAATCAAATACAGTAGAAATATAATAATAAGCGCAGCTCCTGACATTTACTTTACATTGAGATGGCAACATGCTGGAGCTGGAGGTATTGTCATTTAAGAGTATTTGGTGCAATGTAACAAAATCTTAAGTGATAGGTACCTAATACGTATTTTTAAAGAATATTGATCAAAATTCATAAAATCGTTGAGCCTATTGTGCTTAAAATTACTCAAACGGTGCTTTAGACTTTAGACTTTAGACCACCCGGTGCTCACAATGACATATCATGATTACTTACAATGTTTTTATCTCATGACATTTTATCGAAATTTTATTAATGCCAATAATAACATCAAATAAAGTATAATATAATGGCGGTGGTTTGAAAATTGATAAAATAGTGGCGGATTAAAAGTGGTCATAATATGTATTTTTAGAAAATTTCATAATTTTTCTGTCGAAAAAACTTCGTGCCACGGATGAAGCCCAATTTATCTGGACCCGTTTACAACAAGGATATTTCATGTGTAAGTTGTACTGTTGTAGCTGTGATCATAACATTATAAAATGTTTCTAAACAAGGTAAATTTGTTTCAAAAGTGTTCTCCATAATATATATACGTATTTAAAAAAAGTGAAGTTAATCAACTTTTATAATGGTATTATCATTTTCTGCATAACTTTATTTTTTATTTATTATTATCACAGTTTTTTTTCGGTGTTCGAAGCCATTTTCAAACTGGTTAGGCTGCATTGAAACGACTTATTTATATGATTTTATTTGCCCCTACCCAATTATTTTGATGATTTTAAATGATTTATTAATATTTTCGGTAAAACCAATTTCTTCTCTGTTTTGTCCCAAATACGAAAATAACCCCGGAGAGCAAAACAACTGTCCCGCAGAATAATGTACTAATACTAATAACGCACGTACAATGATATTAATGTTTACGCACTTCCATGCCGAAGACCAAAATGACCATTTATTCGCTAAAAATGTTGGAATCGAGAATTCATCAATAATTTCATCGGAATCACAATATAGCATACGTCAGTTCCGCGGAACAGGAGCTTACTGTGGTGTCCCCATCTCTACGAAACATAGATACGTCGGTTCCGCGGAACAGGAGCTTACTGTGGTGTCCCCATCTCTACGAAACATAGATACGTCGGTTCCGCGGAACAGGAGCTTACTGTGGTGTCCCCATCTCTACGAAACATAGGATACGTCGGTTCCGCGGAACAGGAGCTTTCTGTGGTGTCCCCATCTCTACGAAACATAGATACGTCGGTTCCGCGGAACAGGAGCTTACTGTGGTGTCCCCATCTCTACGAAACATAGGATTCGTCGGTTCCGCGGAACAGGAGCTTACTGTGGTGTCCCCATCTCTACAAAACATAGGATACGTCGGTTCCGCGGAACAGGAGCTTACTGTGGTGTCCCCATCTCTACGAAACATAGATACGTCGGTTCCGCGGAACAGGAGCTTACTGTGGTGTCCCCATCTCTACGAAACAAATATGATGTCCTGCCATGAGATACCGTGTCTGGAATGGACGGAGGCCACCGTAGTATCGCAAGATAAGAACTCCTTGTCGGAGCATTGAATCGACCTGACTAGGAGTTATTTATCCCTCTGCCTCCATCTGTAGAGAAACGGTGTGATGGTTAGTTAGTTACAAATTAACTGGCTCATGTAAATTTGGCATTAGTCAGTATTTATTACCTACCTAATAGAATTAGTTTTTCATTAAAACTGGTATGTTTATTTTGAACAATAATATTTGTCCGTCAGCGTACACAAGAAAACCACGAAACTGTTTTACACCATTATACTAATGTTTATAATTTATGTATCAAGTATTTTCCTCCCCCAATAAATCTATTCATAATCTTTCAGTCCGGATGATTTAAATTTATTAATGACGTCAATATCTTTCTCCGGATTATTTTTAGCTCATAAACCTCGGACACAGTTTTGTTCGGCCAATCCAGCTTTTAAAAATAAATTTTCCATCTATGGTTTTTTGCAACTGGGGTGGCTTGAGCACGTCTTAAGAATCCCTTAAGGTGGAATTCCGCTGAAAATTCTGAGTGCTATCCCAGAGGAAAGACGTCAATTGGGCCGCCCCAGACACAGGTGGGAGTAGTAACTCCAGATTCTGTGCAAGGAGAGGCTGGACCTACTGTGCACAGGACAGGGACGCCTGGAGGTGCCTTGTCGATGCGATAGGGGAAGAAGATGTATCTATAATGTATGTGTAACTATCATTTTTGTTGCGATAGTTAAAAAGTATTAATAATGGTGCTACACCCGTGGTGGGAGCGCTGAGGCCCTCGTTTTATGCGGTTATGTTAGTGTAGGTTAGGTTAGGTTAGGTTAGGTTAGGTTAGGTTAGGTTAGGTTGTGTAGTTGTAATTTTTTGTAGGCGCATTGTTTATTAGTACCTAAAATGTTATGTAATGTGTATAATATTAGTACGTATAATATTATCTATTGTGTATAATATTAGTACCTATAATAATATGTATTGTGTATAATATTAGTACCTATAATATTATGTATTGTGTATAATATTAGTACCTATAATATTATGTATTGTGTATAATATTAGTACCTATAATATTATGTATTGTGTTTAATATCCATATATTTCTTCTTTTATCTACCTCTTCATGTTATGTGTTTTCCTCTTTATTAAAAATATTTGTTTTAAACAAATCTGTCTATTCTGCTGAGGGAAGCTTTGCCTCCGAAACATGTTCATATGTATATAATAAACTGGTTTACACAAAATATTTCACATTCATTTTATTAATTACTAGCCGATATGTACCCGGCGTTTCTAGGGATATTTTTTTTGGTGCCATAATATAATATTTTGGGTGCCATAATTTATTTGATAGCAAAAGTAATGCCCTATGACGACTATTACTATCTCTAAACAAAGAAACATTCATTTGAAAATTTTATTTCATTCCAAACATTTATTTTTTTCAAAATATATCGAAATAATAAAGTTCTTACGTAGGCACCTACTTGTGTTTTCCTTGTGAAAATATTCTACCCAAACAAACCTTCTTATTTTGAATATGTAATCTTTGGATAAACAGAGTGGTAAATCTATGGGCTAACCTCAATACAACATGGCCTTTTCAATGTTTTTCATACTAATTTGAAAACGTTATAGCAACAATTTTACGTATTGGATTTCATTCAAACTAGTCTGTAAACCTTCCCGGCACTAATAAGAACAAACTGTGCTATTTTCAGCGAAACTGATCCAGTAATTTTCGAGAAAGTTGAAGACAGACAGACAAGCAATCATTTTTTTTATATGGAGATTTTGTGTTGTGTTTGAGTTTTTGTAAATAAATTCTTATTTTGGACGAATTTCAAGCCTACTGTTTTTAATTAGTTTCCTTAATAAAATTTCTGAAGAAGATATGCAAAATTTATAAAATGTTTATAAATATAAAAGTTTCTCGTGATTAAAAAAAAATTAACCAAAACAATTAGTTAGAAGTGTGTTTTCAATTTTGGAAACAATTATTATTTCACCAAACTCGCTAGAATTGTTTCTTCATTGTTCATTGTTCATTGTTCAATCCTAAAATTAATCTAAACTTTAAAACAGATCATTGAATACACAAAACCGATTGTATATTTACCTAAGCCTGGCCAAACTAATTCGGGAATAAATAACCTTCAACAGTGATCTTTCTAGTATCGAACAGTACAACTAAATGAGACGTTGTGTGTCAGACGGATGTGGCTCACAGGCGAGCGGTAGGTCCGCGGTTGATCCTGACCTGCGGAGAGGTGGGAGGGGAGAAAACACAACCAGTCTAACCCCATTTTCTCTATTTATTCAGTTATTTGATGTGTGCGGTTGATGGGAACATTTTTTTACCAACTGCATTTTTAGGCTGGGGGTCGGGCCGTTTTCGAACATCAATATCATTTATTTTCCATCTGGGCCGACCCTCGTACAAGTAAATACAATAATTATTTGATTTATTCTCTAATTCGTTCACGCCCGACCCACATAGAATTTTTATGAACATAACTAAAAACAGTGTCGTAGCGACTATATCTCGAGCCCGGGCAGGCAAGTTTCCTCGAAATTGTAGACACAGAGAATTGAACGCCACGCTCTTCTTTCGTGGCAAACGACCTGTTTCAAATATGGCAAATAATCGTTTATATCAACACTTCCATATACTTAGTAGTTAATAATAATAATGATCTTTGGATAATTTGTGTAGTGCCGTTTTTATGAAAAATCACCTCAAAAGCGCTGTAGAAATATTTTAACAAGGCACTATCCTACCACTAAGAATGGCTAATTTATTATAACTTAAAGCAACAGATTGCATCCTCCAACTCATCGGCCAATGACATAAATCAACATACATGGTACACTTTATCACCGATAAGCTCGATGCTGCGTTAAAATGTACACAATTTCAATATTATTTACAGGCGGATATTATACAAGGCCATAATGTTGTTGCCGCCGATGCCAGAGAGGGACTCAAGTTATCTTTATGTATCAGGAATACAGCCGTGCATGTTTAAATGTGAGGCAGCAAGGGGAATCATAATTAGCGTTACTTATTAGGCTTCCTTTGTTTCGTAAATACTTAATTAGAATACACACACCCAACAACGGAGAGAGTGTACTATCGCACTTGTGGAAATTCATATCCTTTCACTCAACATGTAAATACTGATATTTGTATGCATGGTCCTGGTGCGGTTCCTTTCAGGTTTCGGACAGGGCCCGGGGCGTTTTCCCAGTCCTCTCTGTGGTCGCCACGGAAATGATTTGGCGGAACCTTTAGGTAGGACGTAGGACACCTAGAATGCAATTCTCGTTGTTTTTAAGGAAGATTCCTTATATTTTTCCTTAGGGTTAAAACTTCTTGATTAACTGCGAAATTCCGGAGAGAAATAGTTAAAAAAAAACCCTAGATAGATTGTTTAAAACATAAATTATTGAAATATCTTCAAGTGACACAAGGTTTTGAACCAAAACTTAAAAAAAATTTACATTCTATTATAATGCATTTTAATACATTTTTTATTTTATTTTTAAATGGCTTAAATATGCCTTTTCACTTTGACGACGAATTACGTTTTGTAAAAGGGTACCTACCTCACTTGATAGTAATGACCTTTTTATTCTCTCACTACTTTTAAAAGTGGAATTTGCCGCCGTGGTATATCTATGCCGCCGCCAGCCGTTGTGCATTATTTTTACATGTTACGTTGTTAACTTATAATTAAGATGAATGATATTTGTATAGCGCCGTTTTTTTGTGAAAGATCACCCCCAGGGCCCTGTGGGCAATATTGTTTGTTACATTGGTATCTTACTCAATATAGTTTTTCTCTTGTTAAAACCACGCAAATATTGATATTTTTAATGAATGTCATTCGCTGAATGACAGCTGACAGCTGACAGCTGACAGCTGTCATCGGAGAGAACCAAAACCGCGGTTAAGCGAGAAGTCTAAGGAAAAGGATAAGGAATTTTCCCCAAAAAGGGCCAGACTAGGCCTCCAACCTTTATCAACTTATCCATGAGGCAGTCGTCGCAAAGTGGGACTTGGAGGTAGTCGGTTCGAAGCCCGGCGTAGTCAAATATAAACTGTATTTCCGTTGTGTGGGTTGATGATGATTGCATCAACCTTTTTTAATGGTACGGACAAGGACATTTCAAATACTCAGCGTCACAACATTCCCCCAATGGGAATGCCTTAGTTTCACAGGCTCCAAACATTTGGAAATGTTGTGCAGTATTACGTAATTAAAATCAAACCAGTTTGTTCCTATTACGTTTAGGTAATTAGCAGTTGAGGCGATCCACTTCCTAAAATTCGAACGAAATCACGCACTCCTTATGCAGGTGATGAAAAGGTTGAAATTCCCTCTTACTTAATTTTGATTTACGCTAGAAAACCATCACCAAAACGCGTGTATTATTTTATTTTGCAAAGCTCAGCATAATTATTGAAATGTTTTACGGTTATATTCTAAAAAACTTAATTTGTCACAATGAACAATACAACAATATCGGAAAAAGGGTTCGTGAGTCGGAGATTTTGCACATAATTTTTTTTTTTTAGGTTTGATACTTTATTTTTTGTTAGCTTAAGACTCAACAAAAAATACCCGGTTAAAGCAAACGCCAAGGTGTGTTCTACTAGCAGTATTTAATTAAATCACCTGTGATATTTCTAGACATTTCCAAACCAAGAACACATTATTTTCACTTCCCATTGCATCGCCTTAACGGCAATTAGATATTACTAATGGCAGTATTCCTATAATTCGACGGTCTCCGTGGTTGAGTGGTTACGATCCTTGGCTATGAATCCGGAGGTCGCGCGTTTAAATTCAGGCGTCCGCAAGTAAATTTTATTTGGTTAAAAATGTGTTATTTCACAATTTGTTAATTTAAAATAATTTTTAGTATATTAGCGGCACGTTCCACAGCGGTAGATACTGTCAGTATCGCCCTGATCAAAGAACTGTCATTCAGTATCGAAACATTGCTTGAAATGGCTTTAGCCGTGTTCGGTGACCAAATCTAAATAGCCAGGTACTTTCCCACCTTCCTTCTTCCCTGCTAAAAATAACTGTTCTTCTATTAGTAACCGCTATTGATTCGGTACCTGACTTCACAGTTTACTGCCAGGTAATAATGCTGCACCAGACACAAAGCATAATATTAATGATCCCGACGACGTATTTTGAAAGAAGTCGCCGTTTAATCTATCGTCAGTGCTTAGCTTTGTGTTGTTGAGACATTTATTGGAACAGTATGGGCGCTGTACAATTAGACATTAGACAAGTAATCCAATTATTATTTAAAATGCTTTGAATCGCCACTAAGTTCGTTGACCATGAACAGATGGTAATTTTAATAACAGCATTACTTAGTTATCACAGGTATCGGCCATTTTAAGGGTATTAACTAAACCAATAAGAAAGAGAACAAATTTCAGACCGAAATGCAAAACTCATCATCAGTTCGATTGCTTTCTCACCGCCGCTATAATTTCGGAAACATCTGCAGGTTCCAGAGATTTTCACGACTCACTATTAAATTTAATTCCAATAAATGTATGTGCTAATTATAGTATTTCACATTCCGCATTCCAGACATATTTTCAATTATCAAAACGTCTTGCCATATTTTAATGAATTATCGCTAGGCGGGGACCGATCTGTTACTGTTATGATAATAAAACATTATTATTTTAACAGTAACAAAATATCAAATAAGGATATCCTCGCTGGGATTTCCCGTGCCGAGCAATTCCAAAAATAATCATTTTTATTTATTTTAAACACACATTATTTAATTAACAAATTAACAAATCCCACTTTAGGACAGTCTAATTAACAAGTTTAGTTCATATTAAGTGCCATTATAAAAAAAATAGAAGGGAAAAAGCTTGTTTTGACATAGTATGGTAATATAATATATCTAGAAAAAGGTATAATAATTACAATTAAAGCTGCGAAGAAAAATATGCGTTTAAAATTGAGTACATAAAAAAAAGATAATATTATTGAATAAAATTGATAAGATTGAGTTACGTGTCACTCAGCTTTATGAGCCGTCGACGAAACTCGGGGATGCAGTCCGAAGAGGATGCAGCAAATTGTTAATAACATTAAATATATTTTATTCAGTAAGTACAAGAAGTAACTTTAGGAAATTGTTTATAACCAATTTTTTGCCTTTTCCCTTTCTTAATTTAGAGTTTTTAATCCAATGAAGATCTTTTATATATATGAAATTACATTATATTAAATTGGTGTGCTTGATAAAATAAGGTCGTGTTTTAAGTGCAGTTGAATTGAATGGTTTCGGTGTATTTGGTATTAATATATTTTCTATTTCAGATCTCCCTATGTAACGTATCAAAATTTCCTTTGAAAAATAGTAAAACCATCATTTTCCCTGTGGG